>OY292472.1:0-10000 GCA_958496255.1 Camptogramma bilineatum
AACCTAACCGAACCTAACACCTAACCTAACCTAACCTAACCTAACCTAACCTAACCTAACCTAACCTAACCTAACCTAACCTAACCTAACCTAACCTAACCTAACCTAACCTAACCTAACCTAACCTAACCTAACCTAACCTAACCTAACCTAACCTAACCTAACCTAACCTAACCTAACCAACCTAACCTAACCTAACCTAACCTAACCTAACCTAACCTAACCTAACCTAACCTAACCTAACCTAACCTAACCTAACCTAACCTAACCTAACCTAACCTAACCTAACCTAACCTAACCTAACCTAACCTAACCTAACCTAACCTAACCTAACCTAACCTAACCTAACCTAACCTAACCTAACCTAACCTAACCTAACCTAACCTAACCTAACCTAACCTAACCTAACCTAACCTAACCTAACCTAACCTAACCTAACCTAACCTAACCTAACCTAACCTAACCTAACCTAACCTAACCTAACCTAACCTAACCTAACCTAACCTAACCTAACCTAACCTAACCTAACCTAACCTAACCTAACCTAACCTAACCTAACCTAACCTAACCTAACCTAACCTAACCTAACCTAACCTAACCTAACCTAACCTAACCTAACCTAACCTAACCTAACCTAACCTAACCTAACCTAACCTAACCTAACCTAACCTAACCTAACCTAACCTAACCTAACCTAACCTAACCTAACCTAACCTAACCTAACCTAACCTAACCTAACCTAACCTAACCTAACCTAACCTAACCTAACCTAACCTAACCTAACCTAACCTAACCTAACCTAACCTAACCTAACCTAACCTAACCTAACCTAACCTAACCTAACCTAACCTAACCTAACCTAACCTAACCTAACCTAACCTAACCTAACCTAACCTAACCTAACCTAACCTAACCTAACCTAACCTAACCTAACCTAACCTAACCTAACCTAACCTAACCTAACCTAACCTAACCTAACCTAACCTAACCTAACCTAACCTAACCTAACCTAACCTAACCTAACCTAACCTAACCTAACCTAACCTAACCTAACCTAACCTAACCTAACCTAACCTAACCTAACCTAACCTAACCTAACCTAACCTAACCTAACCTAACCTAACCTAACCTAACCTAACCTAACCTAACCTAACCTAACCTAACCTAACCTAACCTAACCTAACCTAACCTAACCTAACCTAACCTAACCTAACCTAACCTAACCTAACCTAACCTAACCTAACCTAACCTAACCTAACCTAACCTAACCTAACCTAACCTAACCTAACCTAACCTAACCTAACCTAACCTAACCTAACCTAACCTAACCTAACCTAACCTAACCTAACCTAACCTAACCTAACCTAACCTAACCTAACCTAACCTAACCTAACCTAACCTAACCTAACCTAACCTAACCTAACCTAACCTAACCTAACCTAACCTAACCTAACCTAACCTAACCTAACCTAACCTAACCTAACCTAACCTAACCTAACCTAACCTAACCTAACCTAACCTAACCTAACCTAACCTAACCTAACCTAACCTAACCTAACCTAACCTAACCTAACCTAACCTAACCTAACCTAACCTAACCTAACCTAACCTAACCTAACCTAACCTAACCTAACCTAACCTAACCTAACCTAACCTAACCTAACCTAACCTAACCTAACCTAACCTAACCTAACCTAACCTAACCTAACCTAACCTAACCTAACCTAACCTAACCTAACCTAACCTAACCTAACCTAACCTAACCTAACCTAACCTAACCTAACCTAACCTAACCTAACCTAACCTAACCTAACCTAACCTAACCTAACCTAACCTAACCTAACCTAACCTAACCTAACCTAACCTAACCTAACCTAACCTAACCTAACCTAACCTAACCTAACCTAACCTAACCTAACCTAACCTAACCTAACCTAACCTAACCTAACCTAACCTAACCTAACCTAACCTAACCTAACCTAACCTAACCTAACCTAACCTAACCTAACCTAACCTAACCTAACCTAACCTAACCTAACCTAACCTAACCTAACCTAACCTAACCTAACCTAACCTAACCTAACCTAACCTAACCTAACCTAACCTAACCTAACCTAACCTAACCTAACCTAACCTAACCTAACCTAACCTAACCTAACCTAACCTAACCTAACCTAACCTAACCTAACCTAACCTAACCTAACCTAACCTAACCTAACCTAACCTAACCTAACCTAACCTAACCTAACCTAACCTAACCTAACCTAACCTAACCTAACCTAACCTAACCTAACCTAACCTAACCTAACCTAACCTAACCTAACCTAACCTAACCTAACCTAACCTAACCTAACCTAACCTAACCTAACCTAACCTAACCTAACCTAACCTAACCTAACCTAACCTAACCTAACCTAACCTAACCTAACCTAACCTAACCTAACCTAACCTAACCTAACCTAACCTAACCTAACCTAACCTAACCTAACCTAACCTAACCTAACCTAACCTAACCTAACCTAACCTAACCTAACCTAACCTAACCTAACCTAACCTAACCTAACCTAACCTAACCTAACCTAACCTAACCTAACCTAACCTAACCTAACCTAACCTAACCTAACCTAACCTAACCTAACCTAACCTAACCTAACCTAACCTAACCTAACCTAACCTAACCTAACCTAACCTAACCTAACCTAACCTAACCTAACCTAACCTAACCTAACCTAACCTAACCTAACCTAACCTAACCTAACCTAACCTAACCTAACCTAACCTAACCTAACCTAACCTAACCTAACCTAACCTAACCTAACCTAACCTAACCTAACCTAACCTAACCTAACCTAACCTAACCTAACCTAACCTAACCTAACCTAACCTAACCTAACCTAACCTAACCTAACCTAACCTAACCTAACCTAACCTAACCTAACCTAACCTAACCTAACCTAACCTAACCTAACCTAACCTAACCTAACCTAACCTAACCTAACCTAACCTAACCTAACCTAACCTAACCTAACCTAACCTAACCTAACCTAACCTAACCTAACCTAACCTAACCTAACCTAACCTAACCTAACCTAACCTAACCTAACCTAACCTAACCTAACCTAACCTAACCTAACCTAACCTAACCTAACCTAACCTAACCTAACCTAACCTAACCTAACCTAACCTAACCTAACCTAACCTAACCTAACCTAACCTAACCTAACCTAACCTAACCTAACCTAACCTAACCTAACCTAACCTAACCTAACCTAACCTAACCTAACCTAACCTAACCTAACCTAACCTAACCTAACCTAACCTAACCTAACCTAACCTAACCTAACCTAACCTAACCTAACCTAACCTAACCTAACCTAACCTAACCTAACCTAACCTAACCTAACCTAACCTAACCTAACCTAACCTAACCTAACCTAACCTAACCTAACCTAACCTAACCTAACCTAACCTAACCTAACCTAACCTAACCTAACCTAACCTAACCTAACCTAACCTAACCTAACCTAACCTAACCTAACCTAACCTAACCTAACCTAACCTAACCTAACCTAACCTAACCTAACCTAACCTAACCTAACCTAACCTAACCTAACCTAACCTAACCTAACCTAACCTAACCTAACCTAACCTAACCTAACCTAACCTAACCTAACCTAACCTAACCTAACCTAACCTAACCTAACCTAACCTAACCTAACCTAACCTAACCTAACCTAACCTAACCTAACCTAACCTAACCTAACCTAACCTAACCTAACCTAACCTAACCTAACCTAACCTAACCTAACCTAACCTAACCTAACCTAACCTAACCTAACCTAACCTAACCTAACCTAACCTAACCTAACCTAACCTAACCTAACCTAACCTAACCTAACCTAACCTAACCTAACCTAACCTAACCTAACCTAACCTAACCTAACCTAACCTAACCTAACCTAACCTAACCTAACCTAACCTAACCTAACCTAACCTAACCTAACCTAACCTAACCTAACCTAACCTAACCTAACCTAACCTAACCTAACCTAACCTAACCTAACCTAACCTAACCTAACCTAACCTAACCTAACCTAACCTAACCTAACCTAACCTAACCTAACCTAACCTAACCTAACCTAACCTAACCTAACCTAACCTAACCTAACCTAACCTAACCTAACCTAACCTAACCTAACCTAACCTAACCTAACCTAACCTAACCTAACCTAACCTAACCTAACCTACCTACCTAACCTAACCTAACCTAACCTAACCTAACCTAACCTAACCTAACCTAACCTCCCCCGTTCTCAGTTCAAATGAAAGCTATGACCAAGACCTACATTTCAGATGACAGATGTCATTTTGACAGCTGTTATTGAAAATGTAGATCTTGGTCATATCTTTCATTTGAGCTAAAAAGGAAGAGTCTAGGATGAGTAGATTTCGAGATATGGCTGATTGAAGTTTGACATCTGTCACTTTAAATGAAGATCTCTTCAATAGCTTTCATTTGAACTGGGAACGGGGAGTCTAGGACGAGTAGTTTCCAAGATATGGCCGTTTGAAGTTTGACAGCTGTCACTTCAAATGAAGATCTTGGTCATATCTTTCATTTGAACTGAGAACGGGGAGTCTAGGACGAGTAGTTCCCGAGATATGGCCATTTGAAGTTTGACAGCTGTCACTTCAAATGAAGATCTTGGTCATAGCTTTCATTTGACTACCTTGGCCTACCTTGACTACCTTGTAGCACTCCTCGCTGCGGTCAGTCTCCTCCGTGCACTGGGCGCGCACGTGGCCGTTTTGGAGGCAACGGAAGCACCTCATCGGTCTGGGTTGCAGGATCTCCACTCTCGCCGAAACCCAGCCAACCAGCAGTCTACCCTCACTTCCCAGCTTCTTGGCTGCCGCCACAGGGCAGCTTACCAGGGCCACACCTGATCCCTGTTTCGTGCCCTTGATTTCGCCAACTTTTATATTTTCCATAGGGCAACATCCCTGCTGTGATATTGCCGTTGTGAGATCCTCTTTGGAGACCGAATCATCCAGACCGGTTACTCGAATTTCCGTGCACTTGACCGGCCTGGAGATCCTGGCGAGATCCTCGCCCAAGGCTTCTCGGAGCTTTTCGGCTAATGCGTCCGCTTTGGCACCACTGGTTTCGCCAGCAACCTCGAGAATGCGAGCACCAGTGGCTGCCTTGCGGAATCGTAGATTTTCGATCCCGCAACTCCTCAGGTCCACCTTGGATTTCGCCTCCGCCAAAATTTTAGCGTACGTAACACCTTTTTCCTCGGCTTCTGGCTGCATAGTGATGACTACTGCAGCTGACCGAGGAGTGCGCAGTTTCACCCGAGCCGAGCGAGTGGAACGTTTCGCTTTCACTCCACCTTCAGGGGCCGTTTTAGCCGTCGCCGGTTGTTTGGCCTTCTTGCCCTTTTTGGTCACTGTGGACCATCCCTCGTCCTTGCCAGAGGGGGCCGTCGGCAATTCCTCAGGCTGCTTCTGAGGAGCACCTGTGGCAGCACCAGCAGCATTCTTCCTCTTTTTATTTTTCTGGCTCTTGGGTACAGGAGCTGGTTTTGGGGCCGGTTCAGCCGGCTCAGTCCCATGCCCAGGGGCCGCCTCCTTTCGCTTCTCCGCCGCTAAAGGGGGACGCGTTCGCTTCTCTGGGAGAAGCCTCTCCTCCATGCTTTCCAGGCGGGCGTTCAGCATGCCACCCACCTGTTGCATGATCACCCGTATCAGTTCCTCCTGCTGGAGATGCGCACTTGATGACTGATAAGGCCGGCTTTCACCTTCAGGCCGCCCCGCTGAGGCTGTCCTCTCCGCTTCAGTTAATCTCGCCTTTACCTCTGTCAGTTCTCTGCGAAGCTCCGCCAATTCAGAACGCTGACGCGCGTTCTCGGCCTGGAGCTTCGCAGTTTCCTCCGAGATAGTGGATGACCCCAATTCCTCCACGGCTATTTTAATGGAGGCTGCAGAGTCCTTAAGGGCTTTCGCGAAAGTACCCTTGAGGTGGCCGGACTTTGCAGCCACCACCTTGATGACCTCTGTTGCTTCCACCGCCTGCTTAATAAGGTCAGATGCTAGCTTACTTCTATGCCCCGTTTCAGTGGGTGGAGCTACTACTCTAGTTGCCTTATGGGTGGCAACCTTGGTAGCAACATCTTCCTCTACTCTACGGAGTTCTTCCTCTCTTCGTAGGGCTTTGTGCTCCGCCTGAGCTTTGGCCAACCCTACGTACTTCCCCGTTGTAGGAGGACGTCCTCTGCCTCTCTTCAGGGATACCGCGATAGCTTTGGCCGGAACTGCCTCGTCGTCGCTCGAGGCTGGTTCCGTGCCGGGCTCTTTAACATGGCGACGCTTTCCACGCGCCAACACCCTACTCCAGAGTTCAGGGTCTTCCTCAAACCCCACACACCCACTACTAACACTGACCATCGACTCAGCGTCACTCGATAAGTCAAGCGATGCTCTCAGCGACACTGCACTGCTGCAACCAGCAACCGCCTCTCCAGCGTAACTACGCACAATAGCGCCCGCCGAACGACCAACCACTTCAAAACGGTCTTTACGACCAGCACTCACCACTTCATTTTGTTTTTTATTTAATGATTCCATATTAGATCCCACGAGTATGGGGGAAATAAAAGGTCACACCCGGCCAGTGCCCCCTGTAGCCGGGGAAGGGTACATACTACGGAGGTCCCCCGGTATCCGTAGGGTTTTATTTCGAGTTTTCCTTCTCTAAGACCGGCCAATTAAGGCAAGCCTCCTTCGGTCTGCACTGCCGCAACGTACCACCTTAACGCCCGATAAGGGGTCTCTGTAGCGACAGTACAGAACCGGCGGAAAGATGGCGTTATCTTTCCAGGCGGCAGGGTTAGTGCCGCCTCTCCCACTCAACACAACTCCTTGAAGGAGTTTATCCCTCGAAACAATCCCCCCCCCAACAACGGCGACTCGCCCGACCAGAACAACCAACTCCCCCCCATTCCAAACCCCTATACCCCTATTTCCCCCCCTGTGGCCTTAACTGCATCTATTTTAGAAAATAGACGAGTAAGACCACACCCCAAACCCAACCCTCCCAATCCTACCCCACCGACACGTCCTGAAAAGGACGATGCCGGCGCCTGTGGTTTCTGTTGCGTCTATTTCTGAAGGAAATAGACCAATAACAGGCGGCACCTCGTGAAGGAAGTAACCACAGACTTGCCTTGGGGATCATCACGACTGTTGCGCTCTCCCCCAAGACCAAACGCCTCCTTACCCGCAAACCCCTGCGGCGTAAGGACGGCCCTGAGTTTCTCCAAAACCGGAGCTAGGCAGAACCAACTATTAATGGAGAAACCCAGGACCCGCCCAACCTAACCTAACCTAACCTAACCTAACCTAACCTAACCTAACCTAACCTAACCTAACCTAACCTAACCGATAAAATTTTACAACTTTTACAAACTTTTATTTTAATTTATTAATAAGGTAGACGCTATAACATAAGGACTTTATATACATATACAATTTTAAAATTAGATTTTTTGACTATAGTAATTTAACATAAGAAAAGACTTTATACATTTTATATATACAATTTTAAATTAGATAATAAGACGTTATAATTACAATATAAAACTTATACAAACTTTTATTTTAATTATATTAGGTTAGGTGTTCCTCTGACCCAAAAATGTTCGGTTATCGAACGCCAGCTAAGGACAAAGCCAGGGATCCTCAGAGCTCAATACCATCCGAGCTCCCGAGCAGAGGATCGGGCGCAAAAATGGGTGTGGATGAATCTACACCCATAACTCCTCCAATAAATTCAGCGTCGGTGGAGCCCCCGAAAGCTAAACCTGCAAAGGCAAAACCGCAGGATAGCAGAGCTCGGCGACCATCTGCCGAGACAACGGGGATCTCACCGTCGCACGCCCCGAAGTACGCGAGCAGGTTGACGGAGGCGCGGGCTTGTGTAACAAAAGCCAAAATGAATCTTGGGCTCGCGAAAACTATGAAGACCGAGAACAAAGTGGCTGTTACACAAGCCATTGATCGCCTCTATCAACTTTTTAAGGAAGCGGAAACGGATAGCGGGAAAAGATTGGATGGTCAAAATGACAAGAAACCCGAAGTGCCGGAAAAGATATCAGATCCCAAAAAGGTGATCAGACCCCAAGAAACGCATGCTGAAAAAGAATCTGATCTTGTTAAAAAATTAGAAGAGCACGCAAAACTTATCCAAAATAGCAATGAAAAGATAGAAGAGCTAAAAGTGGTTATCGAAAAGCAACAAGAGAGGCAGGAAAAACTGAGCTACGCGAGTGTGGCAGCGGCGCCCGCCAGGAGGCAGCCTGTGGAGCAGACCGCGCTACACTCCGTGGTGGTAACTGCAAAGGATGAGACGGAGACAGGGGAGGATATCTTGAAGAGGATCAGGGAGGCCATCAAAGCTAAGGAAGGAGGAGTGGAGGTGGAAAAAATCAGGAAGGCTAAAGATCGGAAGGTGATAGTGGGGTGCAAGACGGAAGAGGATAGACAGGAGGTCAAGGAGAGGCTGAAGAGCGCAGGCAAATACCTGAAGGTCGCTGACATGACAAACAAGGACCCACTAGTCATTCTCAGGGACGTGTTTAGTTACAACACCGACGAAGAAATCCTTTGTGCGCTTGAAAAACAAAATGTGGATATCTTCGCCGGTGTAAAAGGATTCACAGAGATTGTTTATAGGAAGAAAGCCCGGAATCCGCACGCGCAACACGTCGTGATGAGGGTGCCCCCGCTGGTCTGGCGAAGAATGGTCGATGCCGGATCCGTACGCCTCGACCTTCAGCGAGTGCGAGTGGCCGACCAGTCGCCGCTTGTCCAGTGTTCCCTGTGCCTTGGTTACGGCCACGGCCGACGCTTTTGCCAGGAAACACTGGAGAAGTGCAGCCACTGCGGGGGTGCCCACGTCAGGACGGATTGCGCTGATTGGTTAGCCGGTGCGACCCCTTCCTGCTGTAACTGTGTGCACGCTAAGGCTGAAAAGACAGACCATAACGCCTTTAGCCATGAATGCACCATCAGACGGAAGTGGGACGCACTGGCCCGATCAACAATAGCCTATAGCTAAGGTGGCTATAGGAAACCATCCAAAACGCAAGCGAGCAAGACGCCAGGCAAACGATTTGGAACAAGTTAACACTTTGGACAAACGTTTACCAATTAAGAGCAGTAAGAAGCCGCTGCATTCAAAAATAGTCAAAATTAACAATACAAACAAATAAAACATAAACAGATACATAAGTCTTGTTGAAAATATATATTAAATATATATATTTAACCAGCAAATAATATAATGGCAATAGTAAATAAAACAATAACGTATACAATAAACAACAAAACAACACCAATAATAAATTCTATGTAGGCTTTCAAAAAAAAAATAAAAAAAAAAAATAAACTTTAATCTTAAAACAGTCAAATTATATAATTAATTACTTAAGTACTAAAACCAATAAAACAACAAACAGTAAAATAATTATATAAAAACTTAAATAAATAAAATAGATACAAGTAAACATACAAATAGAAGAACAAAATCAAAATATACAACTTAAGTCAAAATCATTGTAACGTAAAAAATTAATAAAATATATATAAATACAAAAGGTAAATAACACAAAGATAAATAGTATAAAATAAAGCAAGTAAAATAGAATATTACGTTAAAAGAAACAGTACTTGTTAAATAAATTAGTAAAAAACGAAAAATTGAAATAAAAATAAAAAGTCGAAAACCGTCCCACCTACCACAACCCAATTAAAATGAAGTGAATAAATAAAACAAAGTAAAAACAGATTCTGACCACCCATGTCAGAGGAACGCTGAAAACTATAAAAAAAAAAAAAAAAAAAAAAAAAAAAAAAAAACCTAACCTAACCTAACCTAACCTAACCTAACCTAACCTAACCTAACCTAACCTAACCTAACCTAACCTAACCTAACCTA
>OY292472.1:15000-35000 GCA_958496255.1 Camptogramma bilineatum
TAACCTAACCTAACCTAACCTAACCTAACCTAACCTAACCTAACCTAACCTAACCTAACCTAACCTAACCTAACCTAACCTAACCTAACCTAACCTAACCTAACCTAACCTAACCTAACCTAACCTAACCTAACCTAACCTAACCTAACCTAACCTAACCTAACCTAACCTAACCTAACCTAACCTAACCTAACCTAACCTAACCTAACCTAACCTAACCTAACCTAACCTAACCTAACCTAACCTAACCTAACCTAACCTAACCTAACCTAACCTAACCTAACCTAACCTAACCTAACCTAACCTAACCTAACCTAACCTAACCTAACCTAACCTAACCTAACCTAACCTAACCTAACCTAACCTAACCTAACCTAACCTAACCTAACCTAACCTAACCTAACCTAACCTAACCTAACCTAACCTAACCTAACCTAACCTAACCTAACCTAACCTAACCTAACCTAACCTAACCTAACCTAACCTAACCTAACCTAACCTAACCTAACCTAACCTAACCTAACCTAACCTAACCTAACCTAACCTAACCTAACCTAACCTAACCTAACCTAACCTAACCTAACCTAACCTAACCTAACCTAACCTAACCTAACCTAACCTAACCTAACCTAACCTAACCTAACCTAACCTAACCTAACCTAACCTAACCTAACCTAACCTAACCTAACCTAACCTAACCTAACCTAACCTAACCTAACCTAACCTAACCTAACCTAACCTAACCTAACCTAACCTAACCTAACCTAACCTAACCTAACCTAACCTAACCTAACCTAACCTAACCTAACCTAACCTAACCTAACCTAACCTAACCTAACCTAACCTAACCTAACCTAACCTAACCTAACCTAACCTAACCTAACCTAACCTAACCTAACCTAACCTAACCTAACCTAACCTAACCTAACCTAACCTAACCTAACCTAACCTAACCTAACCTAACCTAACCTAACCTAACCTAACCTAACCTAACCTAACCTAACCTAACCTAACCTAACCTAACCTAACCTAACCTAACCTAACCTAACCTAACCTAACCTAACCTAACCTAACCTAACCTAACCTAACCTAACCTAACCTAACCTAACCTAACCTAACCTAACCTAACCTAACCTAACCTAACCTAACCTAACCTAACCTAACCTAACCTAACCTAACCTAACCTAACCTAACCTAACCTAACCTAACCTAACCTAACCTAACCTAACCTAACCTAACCTAACCTAACCTAACCTAACCTAACCTAACCTAACCTAACCTAACCTAACCTAACCTAACCTAACCTAACCTAACCTAACCTAACCTAACCTAACCTAACCTAACCTAACCTAACCTAACCTAACCTAACCTAACCTAACCTAACCTAACCTAACCTAACCTAACCTAACCTAACCTAACCTAACCTAACCTAACCTAACCTAACCTAACCTAACCTAACCTAACCTAACCTAACCTAACCTAACCTAACCTAACCTAACCTAACCTAACCTAACCTAACCTAACCTAACCTAACCTAACCTAACCTAACCTAACCTAACCTAACCTAACCTAACCTAACCTAACCTAACCTAACCTAACCTAACCTAACCTAACCTAACCTAACCTAACCTAACCTAACCTAACCTAACCTAACCTAACCTAACCTAACCTAACCTAACCTAACCTAACCTAACCTAACCTAACCTAACCTAACCTAACCTAACCTAACCTAACCTAACCTAACCTAACCTAACCTAACCTAACCTAACCTAACCTAACCTAACCTAACCTAACCTAACCTAACCTAACCTAACCTAACCTAACCTAACCTAACCTAACCTAACCTAACCTAACCTAACCTAACCTAACCTAACCTAACCTAACCTAACCTAACCTAACCTAACCTAACCTAACCTAACCTAACCTAACCTAACCTAACCTAACCTAACCTAACCTAACCTAACCTAACCTAACCTAACCTAACCTAACCTAACCTAACCTAACCTAACCTAACCTAACCTAACCTAACCTAACCTAACCTAACCTAACCTAACCTAACCTAACCTAACCTAACCTAACCTAACCTAACCTAACCTAACCTAACCTAACCTAACCTAACCTAACCTAACCTAACCTAACCTAACCTAACCTAACCTAACCTAACCTAACCTAACCTAACCTAACCTAACCTAACCTAACCTAACCTAACCTAACCTAACCTAACCTAACCTAACCTAACCTAACCTAACCTAACCTAACCTAACCTAACCTAACCTAACCTAACCTAACCTAACCTAACCTAACCTAACCTAACCTAACCTAACCTAACCTAACCTAACCTAACCTAACCTAACCTAACCTAACCTAACCTAACCTAACCTAACCTAACCTAACCTAACCTAACCTAACCTAACCTAACCTAACCTAACCTAACCTAACCTAACCTAACCTAACCTAACCTAACCTAACCTAACCTAACCTAACCTAACCTAACCTAACCTAACCTAACCTAACCTAACCTAACCTAACCTAACCTAACCTAACCTAACCTAACCTAACCTAACCTAACCTAACCTAACCTAACCTAACCTAACCTAACCTAACCTAACCTAACCTAACCTAACCTAACCTAACCTAACCTAACCTAACCTAACCTAACCTAACCTAACCTAACCTAACCTAACCTAACCTAACCTAACCTAACCTAACCTAACCTAACCTAACCTAACCTAACCTAACCTAACCTAACCTAACCTAACCTAACCTAACCTAACCTAACCTAACCTAACCTAACCTAACCTAACCTAACCTAACCTAACCTAACCTAACCTAACCTAACCTAACCTAACCTAACCTAACCTAACCTAACCTAACCTAACCTAACCTAACCTAACCTAACCTAACCTAACCTAACCTAACCTAACCTAACCTAACCTAACCTAACCTAACCTAACCTAACCTAACCTAACCTAACCTAACCTAACCTAACCTAACCTAACCTAACCTAACCTAACCTAACCTAACCTAACCTAACCTAACCTAACCTAACCTAACCTAACCTAACCTAACCTAACCTAACCTAACCTAACCTAACCTAACCTAACCTAACCTAACCTAACCTAACCTAACCTAACCTAACCTAACCTAACCTAACCTAACCTAACCTAACCTAACCTAACCTAACCTAACCTAACCTAACCTAACCTAACCTAACCTAACCTAACCTAACCTAACCTAACCTAACCTAACCTAACCTAACCTAACCTAACCTAACCTAACCTAACCTAACCTAACCTAACCTAACCTAACCTAACCTAACCTAACCTAACCTAACCTAACCTAACCTAACCTAACCTAACCTAACCTAACCTAACCTAACCTAACCTAACCTAACCTAACCTAACCTAACCTAACCTAACCTAACCTAACCTAACCTAACCTAACCTAACCTAACCTAACCTAACCTAACCTAACCTAACCTAACCTAACCTAACCTAACCTAACCTAACCTAACCTAACCTAACCTAACCTAACCTAACCTAACCTAACCTAACCTAACCTAACCTAACCTAACCTAACCTAACCTAACCTAACCTAACCTAACCTAACCTAACCTAACCTAACCTAACCTAACCTAACCTAACCTAACCTAACCTAACCTAACCTAACCTAACCTAACCTAACCTAACCTAACCTAACCTAACCTAACCTAACCTAACCTAACCTAACCTAACCTAACCTAACCTAACCTAACCTAACCTAACCTAACCTAACCTAACCTAACCTAACCTAACCTAACCTAACCTAACCTAACCTAACCTAACCTAACCTAACCTAACCTAACCTAACCTAACCTAACCTAACCTAACCTAACCTAACCTAACCTAACCTAACCTAACCTAACCTAACCTAACCTAACCTAACCTAACCTAACCTAACCTAACCTAACCTAACCTAACCTAACCTAACCTAACCTAACCTAACCTAACCTAACCTAACCTAACCTAACCTAACCTAACCTAACCTAACCTAACCTAACCTAACCTAACCTAACCTAACCTAACCTAACCTAACCTAACCTAACCTAACCTAACCTAACCTAACCTAACCTAACCTAACCTAACCTAACCTAACCTAACCTAACCTAACCTAACCTAACCTAACCTAACCTAACCTAACCTAACCTAACCTAACCTAACCTAACCTAACCTAACCTAACCTAACCTAACCTAACCTAACCTAACCTAACCTAACCTAACCTAACCTAACCTAACCTAACCTAACCTAACCTAACCTAACCTAACCTAACCTAACCTAACCTAACCTAACCTAACCTAACCTAACCTAACCTAACCTAACCTAACCTAACCTAACCTAACCTAACCTAACCTAACCTAACCTAACCTAACCTAACCTAACCTAACCTAACCTAACCTAACCTAACCTAACCTAACCTAACCTAACCTAACCTAACCTAACCTAACCTAACCTAACCTAACCTAACCTAACCTAACCTAACCTAACCTAACCTAACCTAACCTAACCTAACCTAACCTAACCTAACCTAACCTAACCTAACCTAACCTAACCTAACCTAACCTAACCTAACCTAACCTAACCTAACCTAACCTAACCTAACCTAACCTAACCTAACCTAACCTAACCTAACCTAACCTAACCTAACCTAACCTAACCTAACCTAACCTAACCTAACCTAACCTAACCTAACCTAACCTAACCTAACCTAACCTAACCTAACCTAACCTAACCTAACCTAACCTAACCTAACCTAACCTAACCTAACCTAACCTAACCTAACCTAACCTAACCTAACCTAACCTAACCTAACCTAACCTAACCTAACCTAACCTAACCTAACCTAACCTAACCTAACCTAACCTAACCTAACCTAACCTAACCTAACCTAACCTAACCTAACCTAACCTAACCTAACCTAACCTAACCTAACCTAACCTAACCTAACCTAACCTAACCTAACCTAACCTAACCTAACCTAACCTAACCTAACCTAACCTAACCTAACCTAACCTAACCTAACCTAACCTAACCTAACCTAACCTAACCTAACCTAACCTAACCTAACCTAACCTAACCTAACCTAACCTAACCTAACCTAACCTAACCTAACCTAACCTAACCTAACCTAACCTAACCTAACCTAACCTAACCTAACCTAACCTAACCTAACCTAACCTAACCTAACCTAACCTAACCTAACCTAACCTAACCTAACCTAACCTAACCTAACCTAACCTAACCTAACCTAACCTAACCTAACCTAACCTAACCTAACCTAACCTAACCTAACCTAACCTAACCTAACCTAACCTAACCTAACCTAACCTAACCTAACCTAACCTAACCTAACCTAACCTAACCTAACCTAACCTAACCTAACCTAACCTAACCTAACCTAACCTAACCTAACCTAACCTAACCTAACCTAACCTAACCTAACCTAACCTAACCTAACCTAACCTAACCTAACCTAACCTAACCTAACCTAACCTAACCTAACCTAACCTAACCTAACCTAACCTAACCTAACCTAACCTAACCTAACCTAACCTAACCTAACCTAACCTAACCTAACCTAACCTAACCTAACCTAACCTAACCTAACCTAACCTAACCTAACCTAACCTAACCTAACCTAACCTAACCTAACCTAACCTAACCTAACCTAACCTAACCTAACCTAACCTAACCTAACCTAACCTAACCTAACCTAACCTAACCTAACCTAACCTAACCTAACCTAACCTAACCTAACCTAACCTAACCTAACCTAACCTAACCTAACCTAACCTAACCTAACCTAACCTAACCTAACCTAACCTAACCTAACCTAACCTAACCTAACCTAACCTAACCTAACCTAACCTAACCTAACCTAACCTAACCTAACCTAACCTAACCTAACCTAACCTAACCTAACCTAACCTAACCTAACCTAACCTAACCTAACCTAACCTAACCTAACCTAACCTAACCTAACCTAACCTAACCTAACCTAACCTAACCTAACCTAACCTAACCTAACCTAACCTAACCTAACCTAACCTAACCTAACCTAACCTCAACCTAACCTAACCTAACCTAACCTAACCTAACCTAACCTAACCTAACCTAACCTAACCTAACCTAACCTAACCTAACCTAACCTAACCTAACCTAACCTAACCTAACCTAACCTAACCTAACCTAACCTAACCTAACCTAACCTAACCTAACCTAACCTAACCTAACCTAACCTAACCTAACCTAACCTAACCTAACCTAACCTAACCTAACCTAACCTAACCTAACCTAACCTAACCTAACCTAACCTAACCTAACCTAACCTAACCTAACCTAACCTAACCTAACCTAACCTAACCTAACCTAACCTAACCTAACCTAACCTAACCTAACCTAACCTAACCTAACCTAACCTAACCTAACCTAACCTAACCTAACCTAACCTAACCTAACCTAACCTAACCTAACCTAACCTAACCTAACCTAACCTAACCTAACCTAACCTAACCTAACCTAACCTAACCTAACCTAACCTAACCTAACCTAACCTAACCTAACCTAACCTAACCTAACCTAACCTAACCTAACCTAACCTAACCTAACCTAACCTAACCTAACCTAACCTAACCTAACCTAACCTAACCTAACCTAACCTAACCTAACCTAACCTAACCTAACCTAACCTAACCTAACCTAACCTAACCTAACCTAACCTAACCTAACCTAACCTAACCTAACCTAACCTAACCTAACCTAACCTAACCTAACCTAACCTAACCTAACCTAACCTAACCTAACCTAACCTAACCTAACCTAACCTAACCTAACCTAACCTAACCTAACCTAACCTAACCTAACCTAACCTAACCTAACCTAACCTAACCTAACCTAACCTAACCTAACCTAACCTAACCTAACCTAACCTAACCTAACCTAACCTAACCTAACCTAACCTAACCTAACCTAACCTAACCTAACCTAACCTAACCTAACCTAACCTAACCTAACCTAACCTAACCTAACCTAACCTAACCTAACCTAACCTAACCTAACCTAACCTAACCTAACCTAACCTAACCTAACCTAACCTAACCTAACCTAACCTAACCTAACCTAACCTAACCTAACCTAACCTAACCTAACCTAACCTAACCTAACCTAACCTAACCTAACCTAACCTAACCTAACCTAACCTAACCTAACCTAACCTAACCTAACCTAACCTAACCTAACCTAACCTAACCTAACCTAACCTAACCTAACCTAACCTAACCTAACCTAACCTAACCTAACCTAACCTAACCTAACCTAACCTAACCTAACCTAACCTAACCTAACCTAACCTAACCTAACCTAACCTAACCTAACCTAACCTAACCTAACCTAACCTAACCTAACCTAACCTAACCTAACCTAACCTAACCTAACCTAACCTAACCTAACCTAACCTAACCTAACCTAACCTAACCTAACCTAACCTAACCTAACCTAACCTAACCTAACCTAACCTAACCTAACCTAACCTAACCTAACCTAACCTAACCTAACCTAACCTAACCTAACCTAACCTAACCTAACCTAACCTAACCTAACCTAACCTAACCTAACCTAACCTAACCTAACCTAACCTAACCTAACCTAACCTAACCTAACCTAACCTAACCTAACCTAACCTAACCTAACCTAACCTAACCTAACCTAACCTAACCTAACCTAACCTAACCTAACCTAACCTAACCTAACCTAACCTAACCTAACCTAACCTAACCTAACCTAACCTAACCTAACCTAACCTAACCTAACCTAACCTAACCTAACCTAACCTAACCTAACCTAACCTAACCTAACCTAACCTAACCTAACCTAACCTAACCTAACCTAACCTAACCTAACCTAACCTAACCTAACCTAACCTAACCTAACCTAACCTAACCTAACCTAACCTAACCTAACCTAACCTAACCTAACCTAACCTAACCTAACCTAACCTAACCTAACCTAACCTAACCTAACCTAACCTAACCTAACCTAACCTAACCTAACCTAACCTAACCTAACCTAACCTAACCTAACCTAACCTAACCTTTTTTTTTTTTTTTTTTTTTAACGTCAGTAAATCCTTTATGGATACCCCTCGCCCCCGGGGGGGAGCGGGGGGTTATGTGGGAGTCACCCCCAGAATGGGGGCATACCCACTAAAACCTGACGGGGTTCCCTCGAGGTCGCCATTGTGTCGGGGCTATGGGAACGCTTTCGCAATCTTCCACGGCCCCGACGGCGTTGGCTCTTAAAAGAGCCTCCTCTGAGTGGTGAGGCCCAATAGGGCCTTCAACCAAGTCTCTCGGAGAGAGAGGGGCGCGCGGAACCTCCACGCGCGCCGCCTCTAGGCCTTTCATGGACGGTAATACCCCCCGGTATTACCGTCGCGGCCTGTGGTATGGGGGTCGGAGATCTCGGAGGAAAAACTCCTCCTCCGACGCCCCGCTCTCCTGCTGCGGAATTGGGTTTTAGCATGGGCTGCTTGCTACCTTTCCGCAGCTTTCTTCTGCAACAAATTTATTGCAGAAGAGCACCTCGTTTTAGGCTTCATCTCCTCGAAGGGCCATCCTAATTGGTCTCCATCTGAGCCCCCGGTTTTGGCGAGGGGCAGCTTGTAGCTGTTGCTTCTGGGGCTGTAGCATTTCCAGCCCTTTTAGCCCTTCCTTTTCGAGGTTTTTGAGGGGCACACGTCTTGCTGCCCAATCTGTGGTCCGATGGCCTATTTGCCGCCGCGCAAATTGGGCATTTAGGCGTGGCCTCGCACGTGGACGCCTTGTGACCAGACTGACCGCACCTGTAGCAAGCCTCGCTGCGATCAGTCTCCTCTGTGCATTGGACCCTTACGTGCCCGTTCTGCAGACAACGGTAGCATCGTACAGGTCTCGACTGCAGCACCTCAATTCTTGCCGAGACCCATCCAACCAACAAACGTCCCTCTTGCGAAAGCTTCTTGACGGCAGAAACCGGGCATTTCACAAGGGCCACACCGGTTCCCCGAGGAGTGCGCCTTATTTCGCCCGCCTTTACTTCTTCTGCCAAGCAGCCCCCTCTCTCTGCCACTGCAGCTACCAAGTCTTCCTTAACAACTGAGTCGTCCAGCCCCAAAACTCTGAACTCTGCACACTTGGTGGGCCTCGAGATCCGAGCCATATTCTCGTCTAGGGCTTCTCGCAGTTTCTGGGCCAAAGAGTCGGCCTTTTCCTTGCTGGCCTCTCCCGCATCCACCTCGAGGATGCGTGCTCCCGTTACAGCCTTACGGAAGCGCAGGCTGGTAATGCCGCAGCTAGCTAGATCCACCTTTGCCTTGGCTTCCGTCAACACATTAAGATATGTGGTGCCCTTCTCTGCTGCTTCCGGCTGCAGGGTTATAACAACCGCTGCAGTTCGAGGAGGGCGCAGCTTCACCTGAGCCGAGCGACGGGTAGCCTTGGAAGACCCTTTGCTAGGCGTTTGGGTAGCTGTCTTCTTCTGTGGCTGGGCTGGGGCTTTTTTGCCCTTTTTGGCCTTTCTGGTAACCTTAGACCAGCCTTCGTCTGGGTTTTCAGAGGTCTGCGGAGCCTCTTTTGTCTGCTTTTTTGAAGAGGCAGCCTCTTCAGCAGCGTCTGTCTTCTTCTGTTTGCCCTTTTTGGGCATCGGAATTTCAGGACCGCTCTCAGGCACGGTCTGCTGCTTTGGAGCCGCTTTCCTCTTATCGGCAGCCAAAGGAGGTCGATTGCGCTTCTCGGGAAGCAATCTTTCCTCGAAGCTCTCCAGTCGGGCATTGAGCATGCCGCCAACTTCGAGCATGATTGATCGCAACAGCTCCTCCTGCTGGCGATCACGACTCGCACTTGGTGGGTGAGAGCTCTGAGTCTCACTTTCCTCAGGCCGCCTTGCTGATGCTGCCTCCTCGGCTTTTGTCAGTCGGAGTTTGACTTCCATGAAGTCCCTGCGCAGCTCCGCCAACTCCGAACGCAGACGCGCGTTATCCGCCTGCAGCTTCATAGTCTCCTGAGAGACAGAGGAAGAGCCCAACTCCTCCACAGCTGTTCTAATGGAAGCTGCAGATTCCTTGAGGGCCCTCACAAAAGTCCCTTTGAGGCTGCCAGACTTAGTCGCCACCGTCTCGATCACTTCCGTCGCCTCCACCGCTTGTTTGATGAGGTCGGCTGCAAACCCACTGCGTTTTTCCGCTTCCTTTGGTGGAGCCACCACACGCGTTGCCTTGTGGCTGGCCATTTGGGCAGCAACTTCCTCTTCTACCTTTTTCCGCTCCTCCTCGCGGCGTAGGGCTTTAAGCTCCGCCTGAGCTTTGGCAAGACCTACATATTTGCCCGTCGATGGAGGGCGACCTCTTCCTCTCTTTGCAGAGACCACCACGGAAGTGGTTGAAGCTGCCTCGTCTTCACTCGAGGCTGGCTCCGAACCAGGATCTCGTTCATGCCGCCGCTTACCATGCGCCGACACACTAGCCCAGAATGCAGGGTCTTCCTCCATCCCAACACCCCCACTGCTAACACTGATCATTGATTCTGCGTCAGAGCTAGCATTCGACAGATCGATCGATCTTCTTCCCATCACAACCGAAACACTGCGGCCACGAGCCGCCTTCTCAGCGTAACTGCGCATTACTGCGCCCGAACTACCTGCAACGACACAAAGATCATTGCCACCACTACCGACAATTTGTTTTTTAGTTTTTTCAGATTCCATATTTGTTCCCACGATTATGGGGGAAGTAGAAGGTCAACAACGGCCAGTGCCCCCTGTGGCCGAAGAAGGGTACATACTACGGAGGTCCCCCGGTATCCGTAGGGTTTTGTTTCGAGTTTTCCTTCTCTAAGACCGGCCAATTAAGGCAAGCCTCCTTCGGTCTGTCCTGCCCCAACATACCACCTTGACGCCCGACAAGGGGTCGCTGAAGGGACAGCACAGAACCGGTCGAAAAGGCGGCGAAACCTTGCCAGGCGGCAGGGTTAGTGCCGCCTCTCCACACAAGACAGCTCCTTGAAGAAGCTTATTCCTCAACAAAACCCCCCACCCAACAACGGCGACTCGCCCGACCAGAACAACCAACACCCCCCCATTCGAACCCCTATACCCCTATTTCCCCCCCTGTGGCCTTAACTGCGTCTATTTCAGAAAATAGACGAGTAAGACCACACCCCAAACCCAACCCTCCCGTTCCTATCCCACCGACACGTCCTGAAAAGGACGATGCCGGCGCCTGTGGTTTCTGTTGCGTCTATTTCTGAAGGAAATAGACCAATAACAGGCGGCACCTCGTGAAGGAAGTAACCACAGACTTGCCTTGGGGATCATCACGACTGTTGCGCTCTCCCCCAAGACCAAACGCCTCCTTACCCGCGAACCCCTGCGGCGTAAGGACGGCCCCGAGTTTCTCCAAAACCGGAGCTAGGCAGAACCAACTATTAATGGAGAAACCCTGGACCCGCCCAACCTAACCTAACCTAACCTAACCTAACCTAACCTTTTTTTTTTTTTTTTTTTTTTTTTTTTTTTTTTTTTTTTTTTTTTTTTTTTTTTTTTTTTTTTTTTTTTTACGTCAGGAAATCCTTTATGGATACCCCTCGCCCCCGGGGGGGGAGCGGGGGGTTATGTGGGAGTCACCCCCAGAATGGGGGCATACCCACTAAAACCTGACGGGGTTCCATCTTTCGCCATGGTGTCGGGGCTATGGGCACGCTTTAGCACTCTTCCACGGCCCCGACGGCGTTGGCTCTTTAGAGCCCCTCCGAGTGAGGTGAGGCAACTGCCTCCAACCTGGTCTCCCTCGGAGAGAGAGAGGCGCGCGGAACCTCCACGCGCGCCGTCTCCTGGCCTTTCATGGACGGCGGCACCCCCCGGTACCACCGTCACGGCCGTTTCTGTGTTTATCAACTACCCCGCCGAGCTCTGGCTTATGAGATCCTGAACTTTTTGGCGGGGTGGTTGTTATCCGCCTGTGTGAAGTGTAGGGCCAACTAAACTGTGTCCATGTGCGCCCCCTCCGTCTGTGGGGAAGCGCTGCTGTAAGCTCCCGGTTCTGAGACCGGGTTGGCCCTATTAGTCCCTCTCCTCCTTGGATTAGGAGTGGTGCACGCCTTGCTACCTAGCCTATGTGCCGATGGCTTTCCAGCAGCAGCACAAATCGAGCACATAGGCGTTGCTGAACATCCGGCGGATTTGTGTCCAGCCTGACCGCACCTGTAGCACTCCTCGCTGCGGTCAGTCTCCTCCGTGCACTGGGCGCGCACGTGGCCGTTTTGGAGGCAACGGAAGCACCTCATCGGTCTGGGTTGCAGGATCTCCACTCTCGCCGAAACCCAGCCAACCAGCAGTCTACCCTCACTTCCCAGCTTCTTGGCTGCCGCCACAGGGCAGCTTACCAGGGCCACACCTGATCCCTGTTTCGTGCCCTTGATTTCGCCAACTTTTATATTTTCCATAGGGCAACATCCCTGCTGTGATATTGCCGTTGTGAGATCCTCTTTGGAGACCGAATCATCCAGACCGGTTACTCGAATTTCCGTGCACTTGACCGGCCTGGAGATCCTGGCGAGATCCTCGCCCAAGGCTTCTCGGAGCTTTTCGGCTAATGCGTCCGCTTTGGCACCACTGGTTTCGCCAGCAACCTCGAGAATGCGAGCACCAGTGGCTGCCTTGCGGAATCGTAGATTTTCGATCCCGCAACTCCTCAGGTCCACCTTGGATTTCGCCTCCGCCAAAATTTTAGCGTACGTAACACCTTTTTCCTCGGCTTCTGGCTGCATAGTGATGACTACTGCAGCTGACCGAGGAGTGCGCAGTTTCACCCGAGCCGAGCGAGTGGAACGTTTCGCTTTCACTCCACCTTCAGGGGCCGTTTTAGCCGTCGCCGGTTGTTTGGCCTTCTTGCCCTTTTTGGTCACTGTGGACCATCCCTCGTCCTTGCCAGAGGGGGCCGTCGGCAATTCCTCAGGCTGCTTCTGAGGAGCACCTGTGGCAGCACCAGCAGCATTCTTCCTCTTTTTATTTTTCTGGCTCTTGGGTACAGGAGCTGGTTTTGGGGCCGGTTCAGCCGGCTCAGTCCCATGCCCAGGGGCCGCCTCCTTTCGCTTCTCCGCCGCTAAAGGGGGACGCGTTCGCTTCTCTGGGAGAAGCCTCTCCTCCATGCTTTCCAGGCGGGCGTTCAGCATGCCACCCACCTGTTGCATGATCACCCGTATCAGTTCCTCCTGCTGGAGATGCGCACTTGATGACTGATAAGGCCGGCTTTCACCTTCAGGCCGCCCCGCTGAGGCTGTCCTCTCCGCTTCAGTTAATCTCGCCTTTACCTCTGTCAGTTCTCTGCGAAGCTCCGCCAATTCAGAACGCTGACGCGCGTTCTCGGCCTGGAGCTTCGCAGTTTCCTCCGAGATAGTGGATGACCCCAATTCCTCCACGGCTATTTTAATGGAGGCTGCAGAGTCCTTAAGGGCTTTCGCGAAAGTACCCTTGAGGTGGCCGGACTTTGCAGCCACCACCTTGATGACCTCTGTTGCTTCCACCGCCTGCTTAATAAGGTCAGATGCTAGCTTACTTCTATGCCCCGTTTCAGTGGGTGGAGCTACTACTCTAGTTGCCTTATGGGTGGCAACCTTGGTAGCAACATCTTCCTCTACTCTACGGAGTTCTTCCTCTCTTCGTAGGGCTTTGTGCTCCGCCTGAGCTTTGGCCAACCCTACGTACTTCCCCGTTGTAGGAGGACGTCCTCTGCCTCTCTTCAGGGATACCGCGATAGCTTTGGCCGGAACTGCCTCGTCGTCGCTCGAGGCTGGTTCCGTGCCGGGCTCTTTAACATGGCGACGCTTTCCACGCGCCAACACCCTACTCCAGAGTTCAGGGTCTTCCTCAAACCCCACACACCCACTACTAACACTGACCATCGACTCAGCGTCACTCGATAAGTCAAGCGATGCTCTCAGCGACACTGCACTGCTGCAACCAGCAACCGCCTCTCCAGCGTAACTACGCACAATAGCGCCCGCCGAACGACCAACCACTTCAAAACGGTCTTTACGACCAGCACTCACCACTTCATTTTGTTTTTTATTTAATGATTCCATATTAGATCCCACGAGTATGGGGGAAATAAAAGGTCACACCCGGCCAGTGCCCCCTGTAGCCGGGGAAGGGTACATACTACGGAGGTCCCCCGGTATCCGTAGGGTTTTATTTCGAGTTTTCCTTCTCTAAGACCGGCCAATTAAGGCAAGCCTCCTTCGGTCTGCACTGCCGCAACGTACCACCTTAACGCCCGATAAGGGGTCTCTGTAGCGACAGTACAGAACCGGCGGAAAGATGGCGTTATCTTTCCAGGCGGCAGGGTTAGTGCCGCCTCTCCCACTCAACACAACTCCTTGAAGGAGTTTATCCCTCGAAACAATCCCCCCCCCAACAACGGCGACTCGCCCGACCAGAACAACCAACTCCCCCCCATTCCAAACCCCTATACCCCTATTTCCCCCCCTGTGGCCTTAACTGCATCTATTTTAGAAAATAGACGAGTAAGACCACACCCCAAACCCAACCCTCCCAATCCTACCCCACCGACACGTCCTGAAAAGGACGATGCCGGCGCCTGTGGTTTCTGTTGCGTCTATTTCTGAAGGAAATAGACCAATAACAGGCGGCACCTCGTGAAGGAAGTAACCACAGACTTGCCTTGGGGATCATCACGACTGTTGCGCTCTCCCCCAAGACCAAACGCCTCCTTACCCGCAAACCCCTGCGGCGTAAGGACGGCCCTGAGTTTCTCCAAAACCGGAGCTAGGCAGAACCAACTATTAATGGAGAAACCCAGGACCCGCCCAACCTAACCTAACCTTTTTTTTTTTTTTTTTTTTTTTTTTTTTAACGTCAGTAAATCCTTTATGGATACCCCTCGCCCCCGGGGGGGAGCGGGGGGTTATGTGGGAGTCACCCCCAGAATGGGGGCATACCCACTAAAACCTGACGGGGTTCCCTCGAGGTCGCCATTGTGTCGGGGCTATGGGAACGCTTTCGCAATCTTCCACGGCCCCGACGGCGTTGGCTCTTAAAAGAGCCTCCTCTGAGTGGTGAGGCCCAATAGGGCCTCCAACCAAGTCTCTCGGAGAGAGAGGGGCGCGCGGAACCTCCACGCGCGCCGCCTCTAGGCCTTTCATGGACGGTAGTACCCCCCGGTATTACCGTCACGGCCGTTTTTATGGGGGGTCGGAGATCTCGGAGGAAAAACTCCTCCTCCGACGCCCCGCTCTCCTGCTGCGGATTGAATTTTAGCATGGGCTGCATGCTTCCTTTCCGCAGCTTCCTTCTGCAACATTATTTGTGTACGCAGAAGGAATTTTTCCTCTTCCTAGCTTCATCACTCATGATCAATGGGCCATCCTAGCTAGTCTCCATCTGCACCTTCTCCCCCGTTTTTGACGAGAGGGAGCCTGTCGCAGTTTCTCCGGAGGCTGTTGCATTCCCTGCCTTTTTACCCCTTCCTTTTTGAGCTGTTGGAGGGACACACATTTTGCTGCCCAATCTGTGCGCTGACGGCTTGTTTGCCGCCGCGCAGACTGGGCATTTAGGCGTTGCCGCACACGTCGAAGCCTTGTGGCCAGTCTGACCGCACCTATAACAATCCTCGCTGCGGTCAGTCTCTTCCGTACATTGAGCTCGTACATGGCCGTTCTGCAAACATCGATAGCATCGGACAGGTCTCGGTTTCAGCACTTCGATCCTTGCCGAGACCCATCCAACCAACAATCGTCCCTCTTGAGCAAGCTTCTTGATGGCAGAAACCGGGCATTTCACCAGAGCCACACCAGTGCCCTTGGGAGTGCGCCTGATCTCGCCCACCTTTACAGCCTCTGCCGCACAGCCCCCTCTTTCTGAAACTGCAGCTACCAAGTCCTCCTTGGCAACTGAGTCGTCGAGCCCCAGAACTCGAAACTCGGCACACTTGGTGGGCCTCGAAATCCGTGCCACGTCCTCTCCTAGCGCCTCCCTCAGTCTCTGAGCCAAGGAATCAGCCTTCGTCGAGCTTTCGTCCCCCGCATCAACCTCGAGGATGCGTGCGCCCGTAACCGCCTTACGGAAGCGCAGGCTGGTAATGCCGCAGCTGGCAAGATCCACCTTCGCCTTAGCTTCCGTCAACACATTTAGGTACGTAGTACCCTTCTCCGCTGCCTCCGGCTGCAGTGTTATCACTACCGCAGCAGTCCGTGGAGGGCGCAACTTCACCTTTGTCTGCCGAGGAGCAGACTTTGTGCCAGGCTTTTGAGCTGGCACTTTCTTCTGGGGCTGGGCCTTTTTCCCCTTCCTGGTAACGGTGGACCAACCCTCACCCGGATTTTCAGGAACTGGCGGATCCTCTGGAGCCTGCTTTTGCGAGGAAGCTGCTGCCGCGTTTTCAGCATCACTTTTCTTCTTCTTTTTGTTTCTGCCCTCCCTAGGCTGCGTAGTCCTCTTTTCGGTTTCCGGGGTGGCCTGGGATTTCGGAGCTTCCTTTTGCTTATCCGCAGCCAAAGGAGGCCGAACCCGCTCTTCCGGAAGCAACCGTCCCTCCAGTCCGTCCAGACGTGCATTGAGCATCCCACCCACCTGGAGCATTACCAATCGGATCAGCTCCTCCTGCTGGAGATTGGCACTCGCACCAGGTGAGTGAGAAGGCTGCTTGTCACTTGCCTCAGGCCTCCTTGCTGAAACTGCCTTCTCAGCTTCAGTCAATCTAACTTTTACTTCCGTTAGTTCTCTGCGAAGCTCCGCCAATTCGGAACGCTGGCGCGCGTTCTCAGCCTGGAGTTTCGCAGTTTCCTCCGACACCGTGGACGAGCCCAATTTCTCCACCGCTGCCTTGATGGAGGCTGCAGATTCCTTAAGGGCCCTCATGCAGGTGCCCTTGAGGTGGCCGGACTTTGAAGCCACCATCTCTATTACCTCCGCTGCTTCCACCGCCTGCCTCACAAGATCGGATGCAAGCCCACTGCTATTCTCCGGTCTTGAGGGTGGCGCCACCACCCTTGATGCCTTGTGGGAGGCCACCCTTGCAGCGATGTCCTCCTCCGCTTTGAGGCGCAACTCCTCTCTTCTCAAGGCGTTGAGTTCCGCCTGGGCTTTGGCCAACCCCACGTACTTTCCGGTAGTAGGAGGACGTCCTCTACCTCTCTTCGGTGCTACCGCAATAGCTTTGGCTGGAACCGCCTCGTCTTCGCTCGAGGCTGGTTCCGAGCCAAGCTCCCTCTCGTGCCGACGCTTGCCCTGTGTCGACACCTTCTTCCAGAGCTGCTTAGGATCCTCCTCGTAGACAGCCCCACCACTGCTGACACTGACCATCGATTCAGCGTCCGAGACGCTGGATTCCATCATATCGATGGCTATCCTCGACCTTTCCACCGCCAACGCTTTTTCGGCGCACAAGCGCGCTAATTCCGGCGACACAAACACTCTCCGGTCCTTTGGACCACTTACGTCTTTATTAGTTTTATTTATATCCATACTTAAACCCACGAGTATGGGGGAAATAAAACGTCAACAACGGCCAGTGCCCCCTGTGGCCGAAGAAGGGTACATACTACGGAGGTCCCCCGGTATCCGTAGGGTTTTGTTTCGAGTTTTCCTTCTCTAAGACCGGCCAATTAAGGCAAGCCTCCTTCGGTCTGTCCTGCCCCAACATACCACCTTGACGCCCGACAAGGGGTCGCTGAAGGGACAGCACAGAACCGGTCGGAAAGGTGGCGAGCCTTCCCAGACGGCAGGGTTAGTGCCGCCTCTCCCAACACAACACTGCTTCCACACAACACTGCTTCTTGAAGAAGCTATTCCCCCACAATATATATATATTAGAACTTCATGAAGAAGCTTCCTCTCCAAAAACAATCCCCCCCATCAACGGCGACCGCCCGACTGAACCAACCAACCAACACCCCCCCATTCCAACAACCCCTATGATCCCCTATTTCCCCCCCTGTGGCCTTAACTGCGTCTATTTCAGAAAATAGACGAGTAAGACCACATACCCCACCCAACCCTCCCGTTCCTATCCCACCGACACGTCCTGAAAAGGACGATGCCGGCGCCTGTGGTTTCTGTTGCGTCTATTTCTGAAGGAAATAGACCAATAACAGGCGGCACCTCGTGAAGGAAGTAACCACAGACTTGCCTTGGGGATCATCACGACTGTTGCGCTCTCCCCCAAGACCAAACGCCTCCTTACCCGCGAACCCCTGCGGCGTAAGGACGGCCCTGAGTTTGTCCAAAACCGGAGCTAGGCAGAACCAACTATTAATGGACAAACCCAGGACCCGCCCAACCTAACCTAACCTAACCTAACCTAACCTAACCTAACCTAACCTAACCTAACCTAACCTAACCTAACCGATAAAATTTTACAACTTTTACAAACTTTTATTTTAATTTATTAATAAGGTAGACGCTATAACATAAGGACTTTATATACATATACAATTTTAAAATTAGATTTTTTGACTATAGTAATTTAACATAAGAAAAGACTTTATACATTTTATATATACAATTTTAAATTAGATAATAAGACGTTATAATTACAATATAAAACTTATACAAACTTTTATTTTAATTATATTAGGTTAGGTGTTCCTCTGACCCAAAAATGTTCGGTTATCGAACGCCAGCTAAGGACAAAGCCAGGGATCCTCAGAGCTCAATACCATCCGAGCTCCCGAGCAGAGGATCGGGCGCAAAAATGGGTGTGGATGAATCTACACCCATAACTCCTCCAATAAATTCAGCGTCGGTGGAGCCCCCGAAAGCTAAACCTGCAAAGGCAAAACCGCAGGATAGCAGAGCTCGGCGACCATCTGCCGAGACAACGGGGATCTCACCGTCGCACGCCCCGAAGTACGCGAGCAGGTTGACGGAGGCGCGGGCTTGTGTAACAAAAGCCAAAATGAATCTTGGGCTCGCGAAAACTATGAAGACCGAGAACAAAGTGGCTGTTACACAAGCCATTGATCGCCTCTATCAACTTTTTAAGGAAGCGGAAACGGATAGCGGGAAAAGATTGGATGGTCAAAATGACAAGAAACCCGAAGTGCCGGAAAAGATATCAGATCCCAAAAAGGTGATCAGACCCCAAGAAACGCATGCTGAAAAAGAATCTGATCTTGTTAAAAAATTAGAAGAGCACGCAAAACTTATCCAAAATAGCAATGAAAAGATAGAAGAGCTAAAAGTGGTTATCGAAAAGCAACAAGAGAGGCAGGAAAAACTGAGCTACGCGAGTGTGGCAGCGGCGCCCGCCAGGAGGCAGCCTGTGGAGCAGACCGCGCTACACTCCGTGGTGGTAACTGCAAAGGATGAGACGGAGACAGGGGAGGATATCTTGAAGAGGATCAGGGAGGCCATCAAAGCTAAGGAAGGAGGAGTGGAGGTGGAAAAAATCAGGAAGGCTAAAGATCGGAAGGTGATAGTGGGGTGCAAGACGGAAGAGGATAGACAGGAGGTCAAGGAGAGGCTGAAGAGCGCAGGCAAATACCTGAAGGTCGCTGACATGACAAACAAGGACCCACTAGTCATTCTCAGGGACGTGTTTAGTTACAACACCGACGAAGAAATCCTTTGTGCGCTTGAAAAACAAAATGTGGATATCTTCGCCGGTGTAAAAGGATTCACAGAGATTGTTTATAGGAAGAAAGCCCGGAATCCGCACGCGCAACACGTCGTGATGAGGGTGCCCCCGCTGGTCTGGCGAAGAATGGTCGATGCCGGATCCGTACGCCTCGACCTTCAGCGAGTGCGAGTGGCCGACCAGTCGCCGCTTGTCCAGTGTTCCCTGTGCCTTGGTTACGGCCACGGCCGACGCTTTTGCCAGGAAACACTGGAGAAGTGCAGCCACTGCGGGGGTGCCCACGTCAGGACGGATTGCGCTGATTGGTTAGCCGGTGCGACCCCTTCCTGCTGTAACTGTG
>OY292472.1:40000-57500 GCA_958496255.1 Camptogramma bilineatum
TTAATTTCATTTGACAGGTCTTGTGAAGACCTTTTTCACAATACCAAACACTATAAGGTTTGGTTGATAAACAACAAAGTTATAGCAACAAAGACAGGCGACGGCCATTTTGGCCGCCATCTTGGAAATCTTTAGTCCTTAATAACTCCCTCAATTGTTGACGTATTTGAGTAGCGTTTTCAGTGTTGGTGTTGTCTCTGCCTTCTCTCCCCATTTCCTTACTTAAAAGCTCTACCTAGAGTCGATATTTGGATTCGAATTCTGACCATCGGAAGAGGAGGGCCTTGACGAGACCATCACGGAAATATAAAACACAATATATCTGTGACAAAAACTGGAGTTGTAGCAGGCTTTTTAGTATACGGCGGCCATTTTGGACGCCATATTGGAAAGTTTCAAAGTTGCATATCTCCTAAACCAGTTATCCAAATTGAACGGGATTTTTTCTGTTGTACTGAGAATTCTCAGGACTGCCTTCTCGCCTACATAAACTGACTCTACGTAGAGTAGAATTTATTTTTAGTTTTAAATTGACCTAATTGACTTTACTTACTGACTTTACTCAGTAGCTGACATTCACAAACGAGTACTGAAACATAGAGCGCGAATTAGACTAAGTTGATAGGTAGAGTCCTACTCTACATAATAAAAAATCTTCTACTTACCACACATTCGGTGCTGGAAGACCGTAGCCATCTGCCTGCCGCTACCATCAACCGGGACCCCCATCTGCAACAAAAAAAAAAAATTCAATTAGACAGAGCAAAGGACACAACATACACAGTAGAAATTACACTCACCATCCGTAACTCCTAGCTCCTTTGACGAATACTTACCCTCACGACGAGGCAGACTCGAACCGCTGGTCTCCTTGGAACCTGAAACAAACAAAACAGGATTAGGATAATTTTAAATACAAGTATTAATATAGGTACACACTTTTAAGATTTAAATTAGATTTTTATAAAACTTATACAAACTTACAAATCTAATTGACATCGACGCTCCAAAATGTTTGGCATGCGTACTCCCGTGACCAGGGCTGCCAAGGCTGCCAAAGCGGCCAAGGTCTCGAGATCGGCATCTGAGGAGATAGAACCCACGCTGGGTGACGGTCGAAAGACCCAGCAGACCAGCGTGAGGAAAAGCATTGGAGAATGGGAGTCTGGCAGGTTAGACCGGACATTCTCCAAGGCTTCTCCCTCCCCGAATAAAACCACACTGGCCAAACCTTCAATACCCAAACCGGGAATTGAAGTCGGAACCTCGGGAGAACTTCCAAAAGTGAAGTCGCCTCCCCAAAAAGTGCCTAAGGGGGAACCATCAAAGCCGAAACCAAAGGAGATGCTACCGCAAGAAGCAGGGCCGAGTAGCAGACCAACAACTAAAAGTGCTTTAGCCGAAGTTTTAGCCGAAGAGATGGAGAGCCCACCAAAGCAAGAGAGTACAAAATACCGCGACCGGCTGACTGAAGCAAAAGCTGTCCACTCTAAATTTAGGCACCAACTGAGGCTTGCAAAAAACCTCAAAACGGAAATTAGGATAGAAGTAAAACAGTTAGAGGAGCGAATGTACCAACTAGTAAGAGAGGCTGAACAAGTGAAGGGAAGGGGAAATAAGCAAGACAAAGAGGAAGACAAGGAGGAAGAAACACCACAAGAAAAGGAAGGATTTCCAGACAAGGAAGAGAATAGAAAGAAAGAGGAAGAACTGCGTAAAACGCTAGAAGAGCATACAAGGATGTTGCAGAAAAACAACGAAATGATGGAGAAGTTGAAAGGAACTCTGGAAAAACACCAGGAGGCAGAAGAGAGAAGGGAAGAGAGGAGAACGTATGCAAGCGTGGCGGCGACTGGCAACGTGAGGATGCCACAGGAGCGGGTGGCGCTCCACTCAATTGTGGTAACCTCAAAGGATGAAGAGGAAACAGGAGAAGCGGTTCTAGAGAGGATTCGGAAGGCAGTGAATGCGAAAGAGGGTGGGGTAGTAGTGGACAAGATTAGAAAAGCAAAAGATAGAAAAGTCATTGTAGGATGTAGAACGGAAGAGGAAAGGCGGAAGGTACAGGAAAGGTTAAAAACAGCAGAGCAGCACCTAAACGTCGAGGAGGTCAAAAATAAAGATCCGATGGTAATCTTCAGGGACGTTCTTCACTACAACAGTGATGAAGACATCATTAGAGCCCTGAAGAACCAGAACAAAGACCTCTTTAAGGATCTTGACGAAAAGGTGCTGAAGATGGAAATCGCCTATAAGAAGCGGACACGGAACCAGTACACCAGTCACATTGTCATGAGGGTATCCCCCAAGCTGTGGCAACGCATGACCCAAGTGGGGACCGTGCACATCGACCTGCAGCGAGTACGAGTGGAGGACCAGTCTCCACTCGTCCAATGCTCGCTTTGTCTAGGTTACGGACATGGCAGGCGGTTCTGCACGGAAACCACTGAGAAGTGCAGCCATTGTGGGGGACCCCACATGAAATCAGACTGCGCAGATTGGTTGGCAGAGGCTACCCCAAGCTGCTGTAACTGCGTGCGCGCAAAGCTCGACCGCACGGATCATAATGCATTCAGTAACGAATGTATGATCCGCAAGAAGTGGGAGAGCTTAGCACGGGCCACAGTGGCCTACCAGTGCTGAGGGCGTCCCTGGTGTATCATCTGTCTCAGAAAGTGCAAAGGCATACCTAATAGCCCAAGCAAACTTGCGGAAAAAACAGCTAGCTACGCAAGAAATAATGCTTGAGGCCACCAAGAAGAGGTTTGCCTTTGCACTGCTTCAGGAACCGTACGTAGGGGCAATAGGAAGAATGAAAGAGTATCGGGGGGTCAGAATCTTTCAGAGCGCGAACCAGGGAACAGACACAATCAAAGCAGCAATCGCTGTCTTTGACCAAGACTTGAATGTGACCCAGTTCCCCAACCTTACCACCACAAACATCGCAGTGGTTAAAATCAGAACAAGCGCCTGGGAGATTGTGGCCGTCTCTTACTATTTTGAGCCGGAACATAAAACCGTGGAACCCTTCATGGAGCAACTCAAGGAGATACAGCGGCAAACCAAGTCCCGCTACCTGCTGATAGGAGGCGACGCGAATGCCAAGAACACATGGTGGGGAAGCCGTATAGTTGACCATAAGGGCGAGGAGTTTGCCGGAACTCTCGAAGAGATGGGCTTGCAGGTACTCAACCAAGGAGATGTCCCGACTTTTGACACAATTAGAGGTGGCATGACTTTCACTAGCTTTGTAGACGTCACGGCCTGCACAGCGGAGATGCTCAACCTGGTGGAGGACTGGGAAGTCAGAGAGGGCTGGATTAGTTCGGACCACAACGCAATTACATTTAAAATCAACTTACAAAAAGCATTAGGCACAGACATTACAAGAACAACTAGAACATACAATAGTAAAAAAGCAAATTGGGAGCAATTTCATGAGAAATTGTCCAATTTGCTCCAAGAAAAACAAATAAATGAAACAGAAATTAGTAAAATAAACACCAAAACCCAATTAGACAACACAATAGAAAGTTACACACATGCAATAGTAGAATCATGCAACACAAGCATACCAAAAATAAAAACAAAAAGTAAACTTACCCTGCCGTGGTGGTCCGAAGAACTCACGCAGCTGAAGAAGGAGGCCACCACCAGGAAGCGTCGAATCCGAAATGCAGCGCCGGTCCGAAGAAGCAAAGTCATCGCTGAGTACCTGCAAGCAAAAGAAAAGTATGAGAACATGGCAAAGAAACTACAAATAGAGAGCTGGAAGGAGTTCTGTGGGAAGCAGGATAGGGAAGGGATGTGGGAGGGCATCTACAGAGTGATAGGGAGAACAACAAAGAGACAGGAGGACGTCCCTTTGATGAAGGAGGGTAAGGTCTTGAGCGAGGAGGAATCGGTGAAGATGTTAGCCGACACATTTTACCCAGAGGACTCAGAGAGCCAGGAGAACGCTGACCACCGAAAAACAAGAATGATAGCAACCCACGCAAATGACTGGGTTCATGGTGAAAAACATGACCCACCATTTACAATGGAGGAACTCAGAGCATCGGTGGACAGCTTCAATCCGAAGAAGGCCCCGGGTGAAGATGGTCTGACGGCGGACATCTGCGGCAGAGCCATAGCTCAGGACCCAAAGTTGTTCCTCGCCCTGGCTAACAAATGCCTAGAGCAGGAACATTTCCCGATGGCTTGGAAGGTAGCCACCGTAGTAGTCCTTCGAAAGCCAAAAAAGGAAGTATACACGGATCCAAAGGCATATAGGCCCATCGGTTTATTACCAGTTCTTGGCAAAATCTTCGAGAAGATGGTTGTTCGAAGGATGAAGTGGCACCTAATCCCGAGGATAAGTATCCGCCAGTACGGGTTTATGCCCCAGAGGAGCACCGAGGACTCCCTCTATGACCTGATGCAACACATTCGACACAAATTAGACCAGAAAAAGCTCATAGTCATGATATCATTGGACATAGAGGGAGCCTTCGACAGCGCTTGGTGGCCAGCCATAAAGGCCAGACTGGCGGAAGAAAACTGTCCAGTCAACCTGAGGAGGGTCATTGACAGTTACCTTCGAGACCGAAGAGTCAAGGTGAGATACGCCGGGAAAGAACACCAAAAAATCACAAATAAAGGATGTGTCCAGGGGTCGATAGGGGGACCACTATTGTGGAACCTCCTACTAGATCCTCTTTTGAAGGGACTGGAGAGCCGAAACGACTACTGCCAGGCGTTTGCTGACGACGTTGTACTAGTGTTCGACGGAGACACAGCACTGGAAGTACAAAGACAGGCCAATGCTGCTCTTGCCTACGTTCAGGAGTGGGGTGTCAAAAATAAGCTGAAATTCGCACCGCATAAAACAAATGCCATGACTATTACGCGTAAACTGAAGTTTGACACGCCACTTCTGAAAATGGGCGGGAGCGACATTGGCATGTCCTCAAAAATTAAGATCCTAGGGCTGACCATTGACGACAAACTGACTTTCAACGACCACACGATCGACACCTGTAGGAAAGCCCTAGACATATACAAAAGACTCTCCAGAGCCGCGAAAATAAGTTGGGGCCTACACCCCGAGATAGTTCGTACAATATACACAGCCGCGGTTGAACCAATCATCATGTACTCAGCAAGCGTCTGGGCGCACGCTACAGAGAAGCTAGGGGTGCAAAAGCACCTGAATAACGTCCAGAGGGGCTTTGCGCAAAAGCTGAGTAAAGCGTACCGCACGGTCTCGCTCAACTCGGCTTTAGTGCTGGCTGGAATACTCCCCCTCGATCTCCGGATACAGGAGGCAGCCGCCCTGTATAAAGCCAAGAGGGGGCTTCTCCAGTCAGTACTCGGAGATAGGTGCGTCGAGAGAATGGTGCCATATGAGAGGACTCCCCACCCAGCGAACCACATGAGCCTAGAGTTCGTAAGCCTGGTGGATCGAGAAGACGTGGAAGCCCACAACACGCAAGAAGTGCGAATATTTACGGACGGCAGTAAAATTGAGGGTAAAGTCGGAGCAGCGCTGTCCATATGGAATGGCAATGCCGAGACTAAAACCCGAAAATTGAAGCTGTCGTCGCACTGCTCGGTCTACCAGGCGGAGTTACTGGCCATACGCGAGGCCATCAAGGAGATCCTCAAGAGCCCATCACAAACTTGTGGCATTTACAGCGACTCCCGATCTGCCCTGGAAACGGTTACTAACCCAAGCTCTACAAATCCACTGGCCGTAGAGATCCAGGACCATATACGAACAAGTGCACAACGCGGCAAAATCGTCTCCCTGTTCTGGATAAAAGCACACGCTGGGTTAGAAGGGAATGAAAGGGCAGATCAGCTGGCCAAGGACGCAGCACTGAAAACAAAGCGAAGACCAGACTACGAGTGCTGTCCCATTTCATTCGTCAAGCGAAAAATTCGCGCAGAGTCGCTTGAGCAATGGAACAGTAGGTACACAACTGGTGAAACCGCGGCTGTAACGAAACTGTTCTTCCCGGACGCAGTCCAGGCCTACAAAACCATTAGGCAGATAACGACCAACGGACTTTTGACTCAAACGCTGACAGGGCACGGTGGGTTCTCTGAATACCTGACTCGATTCAAGTGTAAAGAGAACCCATCGTGCATCTGCGAGCCAGGCGTCCCAGAAACTGTCCCCCATGTTCTGTTTGAATGCCCAGTGGATGCTTTTAGGAGGTATGAAGCTGAACAAGACCTAGACTGCAAGTTAGAGGCTAAAAATGCAAACGCTCTACTGATAGGTAAAAAATCTAGAGACAAGTTTATTAAATATTGTATAGAAATAGTAACAAAGGTAAACAATAGGAATAAATAGATAGATAAATTATGGTAAATATATATTGTATGATATATGTAATTAGCATAAATACATAAAAGATAGAAAATAAGAAACATAGCAAATAAGTACAATATAGAGTAAGAAACCTAGATATAACCTTATAGAATTGTATAAAATAAGAACATGAGGAAACAAATGTATAAAGATTTAAAAAGCATCGTAAAACGTATATTTATTGAAATATATAACAATTACATGCAGGATAACACGATTGTAAAATTAAATAGATAGCAATAGATACAATAGATACTAAGAAATTTACTTTGTTAAAACCTAAATCTTGAAATCCCTTAAAATTAAAATGTGTATTAGTAATTAAGTAAGTAATTAAGTAACTAGATTATAATAAGTAAAATAGAATACAATGTAAACAATAGTTAAGAATAAAGAAAACCCTGTTTCCCTAGAATAGATAGAATAAATAAAAGTAAGAAGAGATGACGAATGATAAAGAGACCCGAATGAAACAGGAATGGCCGAATGTTGTGAGTGTATGAAGTTGAAGTAGCTTCTTTGACCCCTTCTGGGTACGATACAATGTTATTTAGTAAAAAAGAAATAAAAAGAAAAAAAAGGACTTTGACAAAACTTAGTCAAAGGTGAACGAGAAAAAAAAAAAAAAAAAAAAAAAAAAAAAACCTAACCTAACCTAACCTAACCTAACCTAACCTAACCTAACCTAACCTAACCTAACCTAACCTAACCTAACCTAACCTAACCTAACCTAACCTAACCTAACCTAACCTAACCTAACCTAACCTAACCTAACCTAACCTAACCTAACCTAACCTAACCTAACCTAACCTAACCTAACCTAACCTAACCTTCTTCTTCTTCTTCTTCTTCTTCTTCTTCTTCTTCTTCTTCTTCTTCTTCTTCTTCTTCTTCTTCTTATTCTTCTTATTCTTATTCTTCTTCTTCTTCTTCTTCTTCTTCTTCTTCTTCTTCTTCTTCTTCTTCTTCTTCTTCTTCTTCTTCTTCTTCTTCTTCTTCTTCTTCTTCTTCTTCTTCTTCTTCTTCTTCTTCTTCTTCTTCTTCTTCTTCTTCTTCTTCTTATTCTTCTTCTTCTTCTTCTTCTTCTTCTTCTTATTCTTCTTCTTCTTCTTCTTCTTCTTCTTCTTCTTCTTCTTCTTCTTCTTCTTCTTATTCTTCTTATTCTTATTCTTCTTCTTCTTCTTCTTCTTCTTCTTCTTCTTCTTCTTCTTCTTCTTCTTCTTCTTCTTCTTCTTCTTCTTCTTCTTATTCTTCTTCTTCTTCTTCTTCTTCTTCTTCTTCTTCTTCTTCTTCTTCTTCTTCTTCTTCTTCTTCTTCTTCTTCTTCTTCTTCTTCTTCTTCTTCTTCTTCTTCTTCTTCTTCTTCTTCTTCTTCTTCTTCTTCTTCTTCTTCTTCTTCTTCTTCTTCTTCTTCTTCTTCTTCTTCTTCTTCTAGGTTAGGTTATATTGAAAAAAGTTTGTGTTAAGTTAGGTTAAGATAAAAAAAATGGTTAGGTTGGGATTGGTTAGAATTTTGGTAAGATTAGGTAAAGTTGGAAGAAGTAAGGTTTAGTTAAAAAAAAAAAAAGTTAGGTTACTTTAAGTTAGTTCAAGAAGTTCCTCCGCGGAAGCTGGAAGGGGAGGAATTTTAGCGGGGGATGGTGCCATTGCTCTCCTATAACATAAATTCCAAAACAGAACTCAAAAATGTGGTCCCAGTAAAAAGTTATTCATATTACAAGTCAAAAGGTGCAAAAAATGTGTTTTAAAACGAAAAAATAGTCAAAAACGTGGTCAATTTACAGTTATTTTCTCTTAAAACAGTGTTTTATAACTAACTGAATAGGGGTATACACGATTCAAATCTAAAAATTTTAAGATTCCAGAGTTACAAAATTTTCCCTACAAAAATGGTCTGGAAATCAACGTTAGTAAACCCTAAAGGGTGGGTGGGAGGGCGATTTTTTGAATTTTTCTTCGTCCAATATTTCTGATTTTTTGCAGGTATGCGCGGGGGCGTTAAACAATGATGTTCCAGCAGCACCGCGAGGGATCTTAACAAAAATCGCAGGAAAATCAACCAAAAACCTTCAAAAGTGCACTGAAAAGACCAAAAGTCAAACCGAAAAATCAAAATTAACCACAAATGTCTTATTTTGTGCTTTGTTTTGACATTGGAACAGTTATTTGCGAAACAAGAGAGCAAAGTTGGTTTTTGCGTCGAGTGCTGATTTTGAATCCCGAGCAAACGAGGGATTAAATCACCAGTTTTAAAAAGTCAAAAAATCACCTTCCCACCCACCCTTTAGAGTTTACCGAGGTAGATTTCTAGTGCACTAGTAGTACCTAAGTAGGTAGGAAAATATTTTTATCTTAGGAATCTTTAACTTTTTGGTTTTGAATCGGGTAGGTGCAAACTCCAGTAGCAATAAAACACTATTGTAAGCGAAAACAAGGGCTTGACAAGGTCTTTATTAGACCAAATTACACAAAATTCACCCCTAGTTCTAAGATTGACCTTTTTAAGGAGAAAAATCCTATTTTAGTGAACTAAACACGGTTGCTTTTGCTTTGTATAGCTAATCTATACTAGGTAAGTAATTAATCTATCCTACTAATCTATATCTATCTAGGTAGGTAAGTACCTATTATATGAAAATAGTGCTACCAAAACCCCTATGATAAAGGTTTTCTTTGATATCACCGCGCCCGCCTATCCTTGGCTAGGTTTAGTTTACTTACGTCATTTCGTCATTTCACTGGCCGATGTGATGTTTCGACAACGAAATTACTGCGAGCGAACTTTGAGAGAATCATGAATTTTCCTCAAAAATGGATGGATGATGGATGATGCTGCTGGTCATATCAAGAAGTGGAAGGACATGGGGGCACAGATTAGTAATTAGTAATCTGTGATGGGGGAGACCTTTGCCCAGCAGTGGGACACTTTATAGGTTAAGTAGGTAGGTACTTAGGTATAAAAATAAAAATAAAAATAGTAGCCTAGTAATTTTATATTGGTAGTAGGTAGTAGGTAATGTCACAAATAGACCGTCACGTAAGTGATCGGTATCGGCGGTGCGGAGGCGTCACGCGTCGTCCACGTAGTAAGGGGCAGGCTGCGGCGATGGCGGCGCCTGGTACGGTGCCGGCGGCTCTGAAATGAGACACCATACAGAAATAAAGCTTCAATTACACAGAATAGGTACTAAGGTAAAGGCCAGAAGCGGGAGCAAGCTCACTAGTGGGCGGCACCGGCGGCGGCGGCGACGGCGGCGACGGCGGCGGCGGCGACGGCGGCGGCGGCGGCGGCGGCGGCGGCGGTGGCGGCGGCGGCGGCGGCGGTGCAGTGACGAAGACAAGCTGCTCGCTGCGGTGCGCGATGCTGTCCGAACTCTCAGAGTTATCTGTTGAAAGGAGAGACAACACTCTAGGTAATGACAAACCATCATCTGATGAGTGTTAAGTTGAGTTGAACATAATAATAATAATAATAATAAATAATAAATCTTTATTCATTAACTTAGTGCTATGTGTTACAATAGGTATGTAAAATAATATTTATAATAATACTATAATACTAATTAAATACTTATACATAGGTAGTGGTTTACAATGTGCCTGAACTAGGCGAACCTGTGTCTCAGGCGGAGAAGGCTAAATTATTCTAAAGGTAGGTTAATAAATAAATTGATCTCTAAACTTGAGTAAGCAAATTTAACAAGCAAGATGACAATAAAATAACTATTTATACAAAATACTTTTAACATTTTAAGATACTTTAAGATGTTATCTACTTTACTACTATTAATAATTCCTCAGTTTCCTCGTATGATAGATTAGCTAGGGCAAGTTGTAGGGTTTTCTTACAATTTATAAAATTCATGGTATAGATGCCTAGTTTACGATTTAGTCTTTTATAGACGAGAGGTCCTAGGAACACAAAAAATCTAGATGATACACTTACATACACAGACTTAGGTACTAGGTACTTACCTAGGTAGTTGTGAACTTAAGTACCTACCTAACAATGTGCGCAGGTTTTAGGTAAGTAGGTACCTACCTTGGTACTGTGCGCTCCCACCGGCACCGCCACCGGCGCCTTCGCTCCCGCCATCTTCATTCTTCATTTGAGGAGCCGCGTAGGGCGCCGGCGCCGGCGACGTCGTCGGAGCGGGCGCAGTGTCTGCAACATTCATGGTGCTGATTCATCATCGAATGTCCCCGGGGGGGCGGGGGGGCGGGGCGGTCCCTTTAGTCCCGCCAGAGGTGTGCTAACGGAACACTTACGGTTGTGATCCTCTTGTGTGCACACGGTGCTCGAGAACCCTGCGAATATTAACATACCTAGTCACTGACTGAGTAGAAGAAATAGAAAAATATTAAAGGAAAAGCAATACCTAGTAAAGTAGAAGCTTGGACGATGTTTTTGTACTTTTTACGGGGAAAATTAAAATAAATTTTCTCTAATTACCCGACTGCGCAAAGCAAAGGAAGGGTAATGTGTTTATCAGTCTATGTTTGTTTGGATGTTTCTATGTGGCACTCTAGAGGCCAAACGCGTGGACCGATTTTGATAATTCTTACGTCAATCGATTCGTCTCAACCTTGGGAGTGCTACTAAAGACATGACAGTAAACAAAATTCACCAGTGCCACAACCAGACGCCATATTGTCAAATTAAAAAAAACCAAAATCGTCACACTATATCAAGTGGGGTATCGTTGAATAGGTATTTCAAAATCAACTTTAGGTTTCTTTTACCATTTTTCATTTTAAGTAATAGTTTAGGAAAAATAACGGTTTAAAGTTGATTAATAATAATTCTCGCTATGGATGTTTCTATGTGGCACTCTAGAGGCCAAACGCGTAAACCGATTTTGATGATTCGAACGTCAATCGATTCGTCTTCACCTTGCGAGTGTCACTAAAGACATAAAAGCAAGAAGATTCTAAACTACGTAACTGGAGTGCTAACTGACATTTAATGTACAAAGGATTTTGAACCTTATCACGACTATACAACGATCTATTATCATTTAATCTTGGTTATAAGGATTGTTGGTCTTGTTGAGAGGCTTTCTTGGGTGCTTTGTCTCTTTCACACTCGTTGTTGGATTAGTAGTGTGCCCATGTCATTTAAATTTCAGGATATTGTTACCTACCTTATCGCGCTCGACAAAATCTGCGCTTGATTTCGATCCATGGTTTCGATCCTTGAATTAGATCCTTGAATTATATCCTTGATTTTGATCCTTGATTTTGATTTCGATCCTTGATTTCGATCCTTGGTTTCGATCTTGGATTTCGATCCTGGATTTCGATCCTTGATTCTTGAATTTTGAACCTTGAATCTGAAATCTTGAATCTTGAATCTTTGAAGTGACAGCTGTCAAACTTCAAACCGCCATATCTCGAAAACTACTTGTCCTAGACTCCCCGTTCTCAGTTCAAATGAAAGCTATGACCAAGATCTTCATTTGAAGTGACAGCTGTCAAACTTCAAATGGCCATATCTCGGGAACTACTCGTCCTAGACTCCCCGTTCTCAGTTCAAATGAAAGCTATGACCAAGACCTACATTTCAGATGACAGATGTCATTTTGACAGCTGTTATTGAAAATGTAGATCTTGGTCATATCTTTCATTTGAGCTAAAAAGGAAGAGTCTAGGATGAGTAGATTTCGAGATATGGCTGATTGAAGTTTGACATCTGTCACTTTAAATGAAGATCTCTTCAATAGCTTTCATTTGAACTGGGAACGGGGAGTCTAGGACGAGTAGTTTCCAAGATATGGCCGTTTGAAGTTTGACAGCTGTCACTTCAAATGAAGATCTTGGTCATATCTTTCATTTGAACTGAGAACGGGGAGTCTAGGACGAGTAGTTCCCGAGATATGGCCATTTGAAGTTTGACAGCTGTCACTTCAAATGAAGATCTTGGTCATAGCTTTCATTTGACTACCTTGGCCTACCTTGACTACCTTGTAGCACTCCTCGCTGCGGTCAGTCTCCTCCGTGCACTGGGCGCGCACGTGGCCGTTTTGGAGGCAACGGAAGCACCTCATCGGTCTGGGTTGCAGGATCTCCACTCTCGCCGAAACCCAGCCAACCAGCAGTCTACCCTCACTTCCCAGCTTCTTGGCTGCCGCCACAGGGCAGCTTACCAGGGCCACACCTGATCCCTGTTTCGTGCCCTTGATTTCGCCAACTTTTATATTTTCCATAGGGCAACATCCCTGCTGTGATATTGCCGTTGTGAGATCCTCTTTGGAGACCGAATCATCCAGACCGGTTACTCGAATTTCCGTGCACTTGACCGGCCTGGAGATCCTGGCGAGATCCTCGCCCAAGGCTTCTCGGAGCTTTTCGGCTAATGCGTCCGCTTTGGCACCACTGGTTTCGCCAGCAACCTCGAGAATGCGAGCACCAGTGGCTGCCTTGCGGAATCGTAGATTTTCGATCCCGCAACTCCTCAGGTCCACCTTGGATTTCGCCTCCGCCAAAATTTTAGCGTACGTAACACCTTTTTCCTCGGCTTCTGGCTGCATAGTGATGACTACTGCAGCTGACCGAGGAGTGCGCAGTTTCACCCGAGCCGAGCGAGTGGAACGTTTCGCTTTCACTCCACCTTCAGGGGCCGTTTTAGCCGTCGCCGGTTGTTTGGCCTTCTTGCCCTTTTTGGTCACTGTGGACCATCCCTCGTCCTTGCCAGAGGGGGCCGTCGGCAATTCCTCAGGCTGCTTCTGAGGAGCACCTGTGGCAGCACCAGCAGCATTCTTCCTCTTTTTATTTTTCTGGCTCTTGGGTACAGGAGCTGGTTTTGGGGCCGGTTCAGCCGGCTCAGTCCCATGCCCAGGGGCCGCCTCCTTTCGCTTCTCCGCCGCTAAAGGGGGACGCGTTCGCTTCTCTGGGAGAAGCCTCTCCTCCATGCTTTCCAGGCGGGCGTTCAGCATGCCACCCACCTGTTGCATGATCACCCGTATCAGTTCCTCCTGCTGGAGATGCGCACTTGATGACTGATAAGGCCGGCTTTCACCTTCAGGCCGCCCCGCTGAGGCTGTCCTCTCCGCTTCAGTTAATCTCGCCTTTACCTCTGTCAGTTCTCTGCGAAGCTCCGCCAATTCAGAACGCTGACGCGCGTTCTCGGCCTGGAGCTTCGCAGTTTCCTCCGAGATAGTGGATGACCCCAATTCCTCCACGGCTATTTTAATGGAGGCTGCAGAGTCCTTAAGGGCTTTCGCGAAAGTACCCTTGAGGTGGCCGGACTTTGCAGCCACCACCTTGATGACCTCTGTTGCTTCCACCGCCTGCTTAATAAGGTCAGATGCTAGCTTACTTCTATGCCCCGTTTCAGTGGGTGGAGCTACTACTCTAGTTGCCTTATGGGTGGCAACCTTGGTAGCAACATCTTCCTCTACTCTACGGAGTTCTTCCTCTCTTCGTAGGGCTTTGTGCTCCGCCTGAGCTTTGGCCAACCCTACGTACTTCCCCGTTGTAGGAGGACGTCCTCTGCCTCTCTTCAGGGATACCGCGATAGCTTTGGCCGGAACTGCCTCGTCGTCGCTCGAGGCTGGTTCCGTGCCGGGCTCTTTAACATGGCGACGCTTTCCACGCGCCAACACCCTACTCCAGAGTTCAGGGTCTTCCTCAAACCCCACACACCCACTACTAACACTGACCATCGACTCAGCGTCACTCGATAAGTCAAGCGATGCTCTCAGCGACACTGCACTGCTGCAACCAGCAACCGCCTCTCCAGCGTAACTACGCACAATAGCGCCCGCCGAACGACCAACCACTTCAAAACGGTCTTTACGACCAGCACTCACCACTTCATTTTGTTTTTTATTTAATGATTCCATATTAGATCCCACGAGTATGGGGGAAATAAAAGGTCACACCCGGCCAGTGCCCCCTGTAGCCGGGGAAGGGTACATACTACGGAGGTCCCCCGGTATCCGTAGGGTTTTATTTCGAGTTTTCCTTCTCTAAGACCGGCCAATTAAGGCAAGCCTCCTTCGGTCTGCACTGCCGCAACGTACCACCTTAACGCCCGATAAGGGGTCTCTGTAGCGACAGTACAGAACCGGCGGAAAGATGGCGTTATCTTTCCAGGCGGCAGGGTTAGTGCCGCCTCTCCCACTCAACACAACTCCTTGAAGGAGTTTATCCCTCGAAACAATCCCCCCCCCAACAACGGCGACTCGCCCGACCAGAACAACCAACTCCCCCCCATTCCAAACCCCTATACCCCTATTTCCCCCCCTGTGGCCTTAACTGCATCTATTTTAGAAAATAGACGAGTAAGACCACACCCCAAACCCAACCCTCCCAATCCTACCCCACCGACACGTCCTGAAAAGGACGATGCCGGCGCCTGTGGTTTCTGTTGCGTCTATTTCTGAAGGAAATAGACCAATAACAGGCGGCACCTCGTGAAGGAAGTAACCACAGACTTGCCTTGGGGATCATCACGACTGTTGCGCTCTCCCCCAAGACCAAACGCCTCCTTACCCGCAAACCCCTGCGGCGTAAGGACGGCCCTGAGTTTCTCCAAAACCGGAGCTAGGCAGAACCAACTATTAATGGAGAAACCCAGGACCCGCCCAACCTAACCTAACCTAACCTAACCTAACCTAACCTAACCTAACCTAACCTAACCTAACCTAACCTAACCGATAAAATTTTACAACTTTTACAAACTTTTATTTTAATTTATTAATAAGGTAGACGCTATAACATAAGGACTTTATATACATATACAATTTTAAAATTAGATTTTTTGACTATAGTAATTTAACATAAGAAAAGACTTTATACATTTTATATATACAATTTTAAATTAGATAATAAGACGTTATAATTACAATATAAAACTTATACAAACTTTTATTTTAATTATATTAGGTTAGGTGTTCCTCTGACCCAAAAATGTTCGGTTATCGAACGCCAGCTAAGGACAAAGCCAGGGATCCTCAGAGCTCAATACCATCCGAGCTCCCGAGCAGAGGATCGGGCGCAAAAATGGGTGTGGATGAATCTACACCCATAACTCCTCCAATAAATTCAGCGTCGGTGGAGCCCCCGAAAGCTAAACCTGCAAAGGCAAAACCGCAGGATAGCAGAGCTCGGCGACCATCTGCCGAGACAACGGGGATCTCACCGTCGCACGCCCCGAAGTACGCGAGCAGGTTGACGGAGGCGCGGGCTTGTGTAACAAAAGCCAAAATGAATCTTGGGCTCGCGAAAACTATGAAGACCGAGAACAAAGTGGCTGTTACACAAGCCATTGATCGCCTCTATCAACTTTTTAAGGAAGCGGAAACGGATAGCGGGAAAAGATTGGATGGTCAAAATGACAAGAAACCCGAAGTGCCGGAAAAGATATCAGATCCCAAAAAGGTGATCAGACCCCAAGAAACGCATGCTGAAAAAGAATCTGATCTTGTTAAAAAATTAGAAGAGCACGCAAAACTTATCCAAAATAGCAATGAAAAGATAGAAGAGCTAAAAGTGGTTATCGAAAAGCAACAAGAGAGGCAGGAAAAACTGAGCTACGCGAGTGTGGCAGCGGCGCCCGCCAGGAGGCAGCCTGTGGAGCAGACCGCGCTACACTCCGTGGTGGTAACTGCAAAGGATGAGACGGAGACAGGGGAGGATATCTTGAAGAGGATCAGGGAGGCCATCAAAGCTAAGGAAGGAGGAGTGGAGGTGGAAAAAATCAGGAAGGCTAAAGATCGGAAGGTGATAGTGGGGTGCAAGACGGAAGAGGATAGACAGGAGGTCAAGGAGAGGCTGAAGAGCGCAGGCAAATACCTGAAGGTCGCTGACATGACAAACAAGGACCCACTAGTCATTCTCAGGGACGTGTTTAGTTACAACACCGACGAAGAAATCCTTTGTGCGCTTGAAAAACAAAATGTGGATATCTTCGCCGGTGTAAAAGGATTCACAGAGATTGTTTATAGGAAGAAAGCCCGGAATCCGCACGCGCAACACGTCGTGATGAGGGTGCCCCCGCTGGTCTGGCGAAGAATGGTCGATGCCGGATCCGTACGCCTCGACCTTCAGCGAGTGCGAGTGGCCGACCAGTCGCCGCTTGTCCAGTGTTCCCTGTGCCTTGGTTACGGCCACGGCCGACGCTTTTGCCAGGAAACACTGGAGAAGTGCAGCCACTGCGGGGGTGCCCACGTCAGGACGGATTGCGCTGATTGGTTAGCCGGTGCGACCCCTTCCTGCTGTAACTGTGTGCACGCTAAGGCTGAAAAGACAGACCATAACGCCTTTAGCCATGAATGCACCATCAGACGGAAGTGGGACGCACTGGCCCGATCAACAATAGCCTATAGCTAAGGTGGCTATAGGAAACCATCCAAAACGCAAGCGAGCAAGACGCCAGGCAAACGATTTGGAACAAGTTAACACTTTGGACAAACGTTTACCAATTAAGAGCAGTAAGAAGCCGCTGCATTCAAAAATAGTCAAAATTAACAATACAAACAAATAAAACATAAACAGATACATAAGTCTTGTTGAAAATATATATTAAATATATATATTTAACCAGCAAATAATATAATGGCAATAGTAAATAAAACAATAACGTATACAATAAACAACAAAACAACACCAATAATAAATTCTATGTAGGCTTTCAAAAAAAAAATAAAAAAAAAAAATAAACTTTAATCTTAAAACAGTCAAATTATATAATTAATTACTTAAGTACTAAAACCAATAAAACAACAAACAGTAAAATAATTATATAAAAACTTAAATAAATAAAATAGATACAAGTAAACATACAAATAGAAGAACAAAATCAAAATATACAACTTAAGTCAAAATCATTGTAACGTAAAAAATTAATAAAATATATATAAATACAAAAGGTAAATAACACAAAGATAAATAGTATAAAATAAAGCAAGTAAAATAGAATATTACGTTAAAAGAAACAGTACTTGTTAAATAAATTAGTAAAAAACGAAAAATTGAAATAAAAATAAAAAGTCGAAAACCGTCCCACCTACCACAACCCAATTAAAATGAAGTGAATAAATAAAACAAAGTAAAAACAGATTCTGACCACCCATGTCAGAGGAACGCTGAAAACTATAAAAAAAAAAAAAAAAAAAAAAAAAAAAAAAAAACCTAACCT